>CM040185.1:64025039-64067539 GCA_022606455.1 Callitettix versicolor
CATAACAAATGTACTCAATTTTACCCAAACGCTTTGACCGGCACAAAGGCAAAAGGCCCAAATGTCTTATGTATAACATTTTTTCCTATTAACTTCTATTTCAAGATGGCTGCCTCTGATTTAACTAATATGAGTGTATGAAATTTTATTCAAACGTATCGGCCGATTGTTTTGAAATTTGGTCGAAGGTACTTTGTATAAAGCCCGAAAAATGTACGTGTAAGACTTTTTTCTCATTCACTTACGTTTCAACAGCGCCTCTGATTCAAAGTTTAAATTGTAGTTGCTGTTTAATTCCTGTAATACTGGCTGAACGGCAAAAACCTATCATAATGTTGACAGCTTCGTGGAGAAAGAGCATAAGATTCCTAATAACGTTGGTATAGTACTATGTTTTGTTACAAATACGTAATCTATAAAACTGGTGGAAAAAGTTACGAGCGCTGTCGTGGAGTGCTTTGTATATTAGTTAAGAATATATTGCAAGGTCTACCAGAAATTTATACCAACACAATGTTATTTTAGAGTAGGCCTCAAATTAATACTTAAATTAATCAACCATTTAAATTTTATTCTGATTAATAAAACTTATTAAAACCAGCTTCAGTATAGAGAAAACTTAAGAGAAAACTATAGAGAAGTTTAAAGTACACGTTAGATCACCCCAAATTAAGGATTTACGCCTTTTTTTGTTGCTTAACGTTCATACTTAGATTAATGAGGACGAGGGATCGGTGTCAACGGTAAGGGAAAAACAACGGGAGCAGCTGCGGCTCGAACTAAAAACCTTTAGTTGCGCAGTTGAGTGAAGCAGTAGATTGACCGATGATTTAGCCACTTCGACCACCGAGTCCCTAGGGTTTACACTAACCACCTGAGAAGTACTATAGGTCCTACGCTAAATTATCTGTATTAATTAACTCACGAGTTTAATGTGGTATAAACAGTTTGTTTTATTTCGCACTTGACCTTGTTTTTTTACTTTGTTAGTGGTGGGAGAAGGAAACAGCTCAGTCGTATGTAGACTCACTGTACTGTTAATATATATTATATATTAATATATATATATATATATATATATATATATATATATATATTATATATTATGGAGTACTGTTAATATATATTAGGTGAGTGCTGTATATGTAGACATTCCGCACTTCAAGCCTACCAGCTTCTCCTTCCAGCGTTACGATAAAACAAACACCTACAAACACGATTTTGGCATAAAATCGACACAATGTTTCTCCTAGAAACTGTTTTGTCGAACAGATGTACACTGTATGTCCCGGGACCGGGTCTTACCACGATGGCCAATCTATTACCTTATACATGTAAGAATAGAAATTCACTTATATCTTAATATCAATTTTGCTAAGTTTTTGGTGATTAGCGTGTTTAAAGTAACCTTTGTAATACGAACAAACTAGTCCACCATACAAACGGACAAACACACAAATCAAATGATTTAGGTTTGTCTTTTTTACTTGCGAAACCCTGAAAAACAAACAACATCGTTAGCGACACGCTCGGATCTACCAACTTGCTAACACTATTAACTTGGAACTTTCTGATTGCACTTTGAGTCGCTCACTTCCACAAACTTTATCTTGTTTCATTTGTAATTTTACTTTATTTAATTTAGTCTTTTGTTCTTTTTTTAATGTATTTTTACCGCTTAAAGTTTTGATAAATAAATCGTTTTTATAAATTTTGTTCAAAGAAATAATAAGTTTCATGCTGTTAATGCATGTATGTTTCAAAAAGGCATTTCTAACACTTTATCGCGAAGAATTAAAGCATGAATTGTTGTAGTCTGCGGGAGAAATAGAAGTCGGGGAGTTTACCAGGTCGGCCGTTGGTGTAAGAGCGTATGTTGACACTCCAGTGTACGTTGACACGCACAACGGCTGGCGAGGAATTGTGAAAGAAATTAGCTTCGTATTTATTGTCGGCCGGATCCCTCCTATGTCCTCCCGACCAAGTTGTGGTGTCTTTTGCAGTTGGTCCGGGGGTCCGGGTGTTAGTAGGTTGCATGTAGTTGTTCTGTAGTGTTTGGTCCTCCTCGATGTTCTGCCTAACAACGATTTTTCGACCTGTACTTATACTCGAAATTATGATGACAAACATAATTTCTCAGAATTCCGTTGTTAAAAATACAGAAAGAACGCACCCATCAGAATGAAGCTATTGTATAAGGAAGATGCGAGGTGATACGCTATGAGTAATACCAGGGCAGAAATATATTAATTTATCGTAGTATACGAGATGTGGCTATTAAATAACGAGACTGACACTGCGGCAGAACAAGTGCGCATGCGCCAACCGCCATTGACCGACAGCTGTTTAGTGTGAAGCTTTCTCTTCAGAATGCAGTTAGTCTCGTTGGTGTAACCAACACCGTTTAGTCATAATCCTTATTTCCGTTAGTGTTCTTATTTTGTTTTGTCGGAAAAAACGGTTAATGTAATAATAGAGCAACGAAATGTTGTTAAATTTCACTTCATACTTGGAAAAACCGCTACTGAAATTTATAATTTACTGAAAGAAGTGTTTAGCAGTGAATGTTTATCGCGGACATGTGTTTTTGAATTGTTTAAACTTTTACAAGATGGCCGACAAGACGTTGAAGATGATTCGCAGCCAGGTCACCCTTCAACGTCAAAAACGGATGACAATGTCAAAAAAGTTGCTAATTTGATTCGGTCTGACCGTCGATTAAGTATTCGTTCAATTGGTGAAACTGTAGGCATTGATAAAGAATGTGTACAACAAATTTTACGTGACAATTTGAACATGCGAAAAGTATGTGCCAAAATGGTGCCAAAAATTCTCACGTTTGAACAACAAGCAGCCCTCAAAAATGTTTGTATTGACACTTTGGATGCCACTGAAAATGTCCCAAATTTATTGGAAAGGATAATAACATGTGTTTTTTTACGTATGATCCTGAAACAAAGCGCCAATACATGCACTGGAAGACCCCAACTTCACCGAGAGCCAAAAAAGCAAGAATCAGCAAGTCAAAATTTAAAGCAATGATGATTGATTTTTTCGATATTCAAGGAATTGTGTACCTTCACTGAGTTCATGAAGGTCAAACCATTAATGAATATTACTACCTTGAGGTACTTTGTAACTACGTGAAAGAGTAAGGAAAAAACGACCAGAAACGTGGAAGGACAAATCATGGGTTTTCCACCAAGACAATGAGCCAGCTCGTTCCGCGTTATCTGTCAAGAGGTTCCTGGTCAAGTACATCATCCCAGTGTTAGAATCTTACTCACAAGACCTTGCACCATGTGACTTCTATCTGTTCCCTAAGGTGAAATTTGCATTAAAAGGGACGAGATTTGAGTCCGTGGAAGCTGTAAAAGTGAAAGCGGCAAGAGTCCTGAAGGAGTTGACAGAAGATGACTTCCAGCACTGTTTCCAACAATGGAAAATTCGCATGAAGGGATAGAGAGGCTTTAGGTGTTTCGAGGCCAGAAGAGAAGTACGGGGTTTTTTAGCGTGGTTGTTTAGGTTTTAGTAAGCGGAACTAGGTTGTGTGACTTAATTCCTATATTGTTTAGTCACTGGACTGTTGGAGGGAACTGGAGGGGAATTCTCCCAAATACGCGAGAAATTCTCGCTCAGGCAGTTTACTAAGTAGCAAGACTGTACAACGTGGCATTCTGGATCCCGAAACCCCTGGGCGTGTTTCGGCACTGTGGTCTAAGTATGCACACGAACAGTAAAGCAACGTACCACGGAGAAACCGTGTCTAAGTTATGCAGGAAAGAAGAGGAAACTGCAGACCACATAATCTATGATTTGAGGTTCTTGCTAGAAGATATAAAGAACGTTTGGCTTTCAGGATCCTGAAGACCTCTCTTTACCTCTAACAACTAATCTTAAAAGCTTATTTAATTTTTTTAAATCCGTGATTACTAGTTAAGATTTCGTTACATGATAAGTTAAAAGTAGACAATAATTCTGTTTAGACAGATTAGATTTGTACTGGAGTAGTTGAAATAATTAAAGTATTTTGATATAATTAGATGCACGCGCAGGTAGTTCATAATCCGGGTTTGATTGTGTGGACATTCTGCTGTCAGTTGGTATTTAATTTTTGGTAAAAGAGGAATGAAAGAAGAGGCTTCGAGGCATAAACAACGTCTTCAAGTTCTCGTAAATCAGGATATTAAGACAACAAAGGACGTTATCAGCGATGTAAGCCGCCTCAATAAAACCAAATCTCATAATTTTCTGGAATAAGAATAACACTTCAAACATAATAAAACCTACAGCCGGTTTCTAGAACATTTATTTCATCCACATACTTAATGCTAGATAAACATAATGGCTATTTAATTTTGCATTCTATTATATCCAATTTAAATCTCATTAACTTCGAAAAAAGATTAATTTAAGAAAAAAATGCTGTTTTCAAACATATTATCAACGTGTATTGTGATTTTGAGGTTATATTGACTGTTTATTCTTTTGCTTCCATAGTTCACATTGTGCTGTAAGTTTTCGAGTATTTCAGGCTATTAATTTTTTCGGGAAAGCTGCACAATCCCAGCTGTAGTGTGGGATATTTTGAAATTCCATTTAAAATGTGAACATCTTCTTTACTTAACCTAAATATAATCTTGAATTTTTAGTCCGAAAAACCATTAAATGAAATTAAAGTTCTAATACTTAATCTAACTACTCGTACTTTCTGTTAATTCTTCACCTGAACTACAGATATGATAATTTTGTGTACTCATGAATTCATTTGAAATAAGGTATAAAATAAATGTATAGGTTATGTTTTCATTGCCAATAAATAATTTGGAGAGAAAACTTGTGAAATTTAAAAATATAACAAATGGAATTTAAACATTCAAACAAAACCATATGCAATATTAAATTAAAGAGAATTTTTAAAATGTCACAAATCAAACTTTGAAAACTAGGTTGAGAACTGCAACAAGAATAACACTTCAACATAACCTAACCTACAGCCGGTTTCTAGAACATTTATTTCATCCACATAGTTAATGCTAGATAAACATAATGGCTAATTAAATTTTGCATTCTGTTATACCCAATATCCAATTTAAATCTCATTAACTTCGAAAAAAGATTAACTTCAAAATCAAAAATTGAAAAACGAGGAAAACAGAATAGTAATCTACATTGAAAGTATTTAAATGACCGATATTGATACATTAAATTAATAAGTGTTTAATTTTCGATTAAGAAACAAATTGCTGTTTTCAAACATATGATCAAAGTGTATTGTGATTTTGAGGTTATGTTGACTGTTTACTCTTTTGCTGCCATAGCTTACATTGTTTTTTCTAGAAACTGAAATTGATGGTTTAATTAAAGATTAAGTTTAACGGTGGATTAAATAGCCTGTTCTAGAAACGGGCTATTACTGTGTATAACAGTGAAGGAACCGTATTGCTACTGACCGTAGATCTACAAAAATGATTTATTATCGTTATAAGCATTTAGTCGTTCGTGATAGGGGTTAAATAGTTACTAGAGAATTTCTATTGGAAAAATAAGCTGCCATCATAGTAAGACCCAGTTTAGGGACCTTAAAATAAGCGCCAAATCTGACCTCTAGGTCACTTTTTGAAGAGTTGTTAAAATTGTGTGAGTGTGTGTGTGTGTGTTTTAAGCACGCCCACGTCAGCAATTGTAGTTTGATTTGATTAAAATTTGGCACAAATTGATTATGGTAATAATTTAGACAAATTCGTTGAACATCGAATTTCGTTCAAGAATTTCAAAATTGCAGCCATTTAAAAGCTTTAAAAATTCATTCATTTTTGCCTGAAATAATTTTTAAAAACCGATTTCACCGACACAGTGAGCGCTAAAAACTGCACCGATCTGCGTTTTGAATTTTCAAAAACTGGGGAATCTTTTCACGGCGGTCAGGGTTTATTTTCGTATTTTCATTGTAATTTCGAGGTAAAAATGTAATATATACTGATTTTAATGCCGATTTTGTTGGTGAAATCAGAATTCTAAAAAAAGGGTAAAATAAAGGAAAACATTTTTGAAAATCCAACGCGTCAGCGAGGCATCTGCGTGCAGCGTTTATTCGTTTAAGCTTTGTTTGAAATGTACAAAAAAAGTTGTATTTAAAGTAGCAATAAGTTAAAACTGAAGATGACTAAATCTGCATAAAACAGTAAAGAGGTAGGCCGGTCATGAGTGCACGTCGAGTAAAAGCCGTATAAAGCTAAGTTTAGTGCACAAAATGACGTCTGCTGGTTTTGATGAAACTAGTTCCTCTTTAGGACGCGGTTAAACTGATACAAATCTTAAGACAGTTATACCTTGTACAGGACAAATTTAAATACAGTAGTCGTATATTCCTAACTAATGTTGCGGTACTCGGGGCCGGATCGTGAAACGTTTCAGAACAAGAAACACCCACGTGTTCAGTCTCACGTGATCAGTGTTTTATAAAATAATCTCAGATGTCTAGAAGGCGTAATGGAAGCGACATTAAAGCAACCTTTTCACTATTAGCTTTGGCTAGAAAAATGGATAAAATGTCTGCCGAACGGAAGAATGTAACGGAAATATGGAACGAACAAGCAAACGAGTTTCCTCTCTCTATTCTGTATCTTTTTCTTCCTCCTTTTCGATAAAAATACACGCGTATTAAGCCTATATGGAAACACTGTTGCTTTGGTTTCCATATTTTTCCTTAGTTGAAGAACACGTGCACGTTGTAACCGTTTATAATACTTTTGGAATTAATATAAATTGTTGTTTATATTTTTTTTAATATTGCCAGTTCTTAACAACATAACCTGAAACTTATTATAGCCTATCAGCTGTTCAATAAAATCAGCTGATCGTTGCGACTTATATAAAACAACCGATCTTTTACTATATCTACAATATTTAAGCTAGATTCACGTATTTATTTGTTTCAACAAAACAATTAATTTGTAAAAATGTCTTCAAATGAATTATATATTCAGCAAAGATATCATTAACAAAAGCTTCGCCGAGTTCCACACGTGTACTTTTTTCATGTTACACAATTTTAAAAATCATATCTCACATTATAAAATTAGCATTTTAAATTCACAAACCACATTTTAGAAATAAATAGTTCTTTACGCCCGGAGTAAAAATTGTGTGGTGCAGAAAAATCGAATTGTGAGCAGCAGTAACAGTGAAGAATACATGAAACAGCTGATGGTTGAAAAAGTTGGTTATCACAGAGATGCCACCCAGTGTAACATGTATTACAAAAGCGATTTGGCTACAAATACTTAGCCAAGAGGGGTAAGATTACTTACTATGAATACAGAAAGGAATAGAATGGAATAAATCTTAAACAAAATAATGGTAAAATTAGGAGTTTAAAATGTGAAATAATATTATTACTTATAAACTTTGGTAATATTAGTATAAATTATAATTATACATACGTGTTGTATTACAGATATTATCTAGTACGTGTTTGTGTAACTTTTAGATTATACTCGTACAAGGTAAAGTTACGTTACGTTGTGAAGAGGGTTTGTCTCGATTTTAGAAAGTTAAAAAAATGTTTAAACGTTCCAAAAAGATGCCAAATGAAAGTTTAATTGATGAGGCTAACCCGCTTAGTCTTTACGCAAATATATATATATATATATATATATATATATATATATATATATATATATATAACTAGGGGCAAGGGCCACCTCAATGGCCTAGTTGATAGCTTTCACCCCGAGGACCCGGGTTCGATTCCCGGCCAGGGCTTGGCATTTTCATACGCTTATAAATCATCCCATCGTCTGCATTAGCCCAAGTGTGCACAATAGTCAGACGTTAAAAACACACACAAAAATTCAGTTACATATAGATATGCTAATTTTTGCAGTTTTCAACGCTGGTTACGACTACAAAATCAGGTTTCCACCAAAAATTTTAGTTAAAAAAGTTATGGTTTTTTTTTATACAATTCAAATGTCCCTAATTATAAGACTGTTGAATCACTGGGTAGGGAACCTGTTTTGCAACGAAAATAAATCTACTTTTGAGTCAAATTTGAAACAATATTGCGAATGCTGCAGTGCCGACACACACACACACACACACACACGCGCGCGCGCGCGCGCGCTCGTCTTATTTTTCTATGACGGTGTCTAACGCCTATTCTTAAAACTGCTTTAATTTAGAAACAAAAACAGGAATATTATAACGTGTCACCTCATGCTGACATATTTTCTAGTGAATTTACCATTGGAAAAAATAAGCTATTCGAGCGGCCATCATAGTAAGACCCGGACTCGAGACCTTGAAATTAGCAACGATCCTGATCTTTAGATCACGTTTTCAAGGGGTCGTTAAAATTTATATATATTTTCGCAAATTTGGTCCGATTTCATTCAAAGCTTGGCACAAAAATCGATTGTGCTAAATGCTTGGATCAATTTGTTGTTAACCAGCGAATTTTCCAGTTTCAAGTTAACGGTCTTTTAAATTTTCAAAATCCATTGATATTAAGAAATTCAATTTGACGTCGGTCAGGGTTCATTTTCGTATTTTCAATGTAATTCGAAAGTTTAAAGTGCTAATATATGTAGATATTGGTGCTGATTACGGTAGTGAAAAAGGAAAAATTCTTTTAAAAATCTGCGAAACAGCTGCGTGCCGAGGTTATTGTTTTCTATAAATCGTTTGATTTTACGGGCAACGCGGTGCCAGTACTGGTAGTACAGTATAATATAAAAGAATTCCATTCACTCCAAATCCCTTCGGACACTCAGGCGCTACCCGGCGCTATTTGCGTTCAAAATGAAAAAGTTTCTCCGCAATTCATCGGGAATAGCTTCGACGAGAAGATATTTCCGGCGACCAAATTCTTAGCCCTGATTCATTGCGGTACCACTTCAATGCAAGCTTCCACAAAATATTCGCGGCAGCTCATTCACTCACTTAGATTTTGGAATCGCTCCAGTTCACAGTTATACGGTTTCTTTCATTTACTACTGCGCCATGCATGAAATAATAGCTGCCAGTAGCTGTGTTGCCGACCTGACGGAAGCGAATTTCCAAAACTTAATAACACTTTTTGTATTTTAAATTTTTTTAACATGAATAATATTTTCGAGCCGTTTGCTATGTTGAATTTACGGAACGAGTGATGCGAGTAACATTTTTATATTTATATATATATATATATATATATATATATATATATATATATATATATATATATATATATATATATATATATATATATATATATATATATATATATTTATATATACTCACTATATCTAAAGTGAGGTTCCGAGGAGAAGTCTCAGAACCTTTTGAGATGAAAACGGGATTACAGCAGGGAGATGGTCTTTCCTCCCTCTTATTTAACTGTGTTTTGGAAAAAGTTATTAGAGTGTGGAACAAGGTTAATGGGCAAATCAAAATTGGAACAAAGATAGGGTTAAATTGTTTTGCCTTTGCGGACGATTTGGCACTCTTATCGAACAGCTGGGAAGACACAATACACCAAATTGAATCACTAAGAGACATCGCAGGAAAAGTCGGCCTCCAAATATCCTTCAGGAAAACAGAGATAATGCCAATAAGAAAGACAGAACAAAAGTTCGTAAAAATCGATAACGACCTGTGTTAAAGATTACCGATAAATTTAACTACTTGGGAGAAACTATTACCAGAGACCTCAGAGAAAAACCAGCAATACTTAACAGAGTAGCTAAATTAAGATCTGCCTTCTATTTGACCCAGAACACTTACAAAAAATCGCTTTCTTTAAAATCTAAACTTAGGCATTATAACACGGTCAGAGAAAACTTAACATACGCCTCGGAGACCCTATTTAATCTAAAGAGCCAAAATAGAACGGAGGAGCTCCAGGGAATGGAAAGGAGAGTACTCCGAACAATTATTAATAAGAAACATTTGGTGGGGGGACAGTACAGACTATTGCCGAATGCGGTCTTGTATTGGAACAACGAGCAGCTCACTAACATTTTTAGGAAAAGAAGATTGGCCTTCTTTGGACACCTAACTCGATTACCAGAGAGTAGACTTACGAAGAGATTATTGGACTACCAACTGAAGTGTAAAGTTAAGAACAACTGGTTGAAGGAGGTGGAACTAGGAATAACCAAGGAGCAATTGGCAGGAAGAAGGGAAAAAGGGATCTTAAAAAGTCAGGAAACCCAATTACAGTTTAGGGGAAAACGTCCACGAAACGTAGTATATTTGGAAGAACTCAGACTTCAGAGATCAATAAGATTTAAAAAATACTGGGAAGAACGCAGAAAAACCAAAAGACTTAATTAAATTGACTGTGTGTGTTCCAATGTGGGCTTAAAAAAAATAGTATATTTAGTGCGTCCCTATTTAATATTACATATTAATATTGAATATTTAATATTCAATAAATTATAATTACAAATTACTGTTTCCGTCCAAGATCTAACCAGGAAACTTGCGCGTGTGAGGCGTGCTTGATAACCACAACACTACGTAAACTTCTAAGAAGTTTGACCAATTTAAGTAGCCTATACGAAATGAATCGTTAATTTAATTTTAGAAGTTATATTAAAAGATCAGCTGTTTTATTGTAATTCGTAAAGAACAGCTGATTTCATTGAACAACTGATAGGTTATTTTAGGTTATGTTGTTAAAAACTAGCTATGTTAATTTGTCGTTTATATTAATTAGTAACGATCACCTGATTTTCATTAAATAGCTGATAAGTTTCAGGATATGTTATTAAAAACTATCTTATGTTAATTTGTCATGTTTTCGGACAAATTATCATAATTATAATAAAAAAGGAAGAGAAAACATGATACATGATTTTTATTTTTGGTTCAACAACAGAAATTTATATGTAGACTTAAAATGACTACTTCTAAACAGCTGATTTTTGTTTACCTATTTCCTCCGTTATAATTAACGTAAAAATCTCTGAAAATCAACATTACGCATTTACAATGGAATTTGAAATTTTTAAATAATAAATTATGCATATTTTAAAATTGATCACAATGGTGAAATGACATTTTTCAAAATACCGTAAGAAATCAAATCGGATATACATATAAATATTTTAATGACTCAAAAAAAAGTAATCTAGAAGTTACGATAGGTGCTCATTTCAAAGTTCCGGGCCTCGATCTCACCATAATGGCCTCTTCAGTAGGTCATATTAAATTAAAATAAATTACAGATCAACAAGGAAATTTCTCCATTCTAGAATCTCACGCTATCTTGCGGATTAATTTCGAGTTATAATGCAAATTGTGTAGAGATTGAAGTATTATATATATATATATATATATATATATATATATATATATATATATATATATATTATATATATATATATATATATATCATAGATTTACCGGTCTGTGGTTGTGCCAAATAATCAGACTTTGCAAAAACATAAACTTTTTTATTTTCAGTTAGCCTATTTGTTTAAATATTTGGTTCGGAAACTATCGGCAAAACACCGTCAACGGTTAATTTTTATTTAAAAATGTTAATAACCCCAACAAAAATTGATCTAGAAGATAAGATATGAGCTCACTTCAAGGTTCTGGGCCTGGATCTTACAATAATAGCCATACAATAGCTCATTTTCAAATCAAAATAAATTACAAATCACCTAGGAAATTTCACCAAACTAGAATCTCACGCTATCTTGCGGATTAATTTCAAATTATAAAGCAGATTAATAGATTTACCTTTAGGTTGTATTCTTGCCACGAATAATACAGACTCTACAAAAACATAATATTTTTCTCTTTCAATTATTCCCTTAAATATTTGGTTTGGAAAATATCGGTAGAAAAATCGAAGGCGGTTAGTAATTTATTTTTTAAAAAATCTGTTCCAGATACTTCCAAAACTGTAGGGTAATATTGTTTGAGTTCAAATTTTCTATATTGTACATTTACGTGTATCTTCACAGGCTATAGTGACAGTAGCGGATATAGGCTGATTTTTGATGTACCCTCCGTTATTACGGGCAAATAATAGTGTTCACGTTCGCGATTGGTACACAACTCCACACAAAAATAGATTTTTGTAACAGTTTGGAAAACTTCGTAAATCAGAATATTCTTTCAAAAATTTAAAACCTTTAAAAATTAACAACGTTTTCCTTTTAAATTGTTTTGAAAATTAGATTTCATCATCGTAATCAACGTTAAAAACTGCACAAATTAACGTTTTGAATTTTCAAAATTTGTTGAAATTAAGAAATTTAATTTGACGGCGGTCAGGGTTCATTTTCGTATGTTCAGTGCAATTAGAAAGTTTGAAATGCTAACATATGCAGATTTTACTGCTGTTTTTTCTGGCGGAACCGGAGTTTCAAAAAGAGGGTAAAATGGAAAAAAATACTTTTGGTGATACTCGTCAGCGAGACAGTTGCGTTCAACGATTTTTGATATTCCACAACGGTGGATTATATACACTTTGCTTTGTCCCGAAATTAGACTCCGCTTTTGGAAACAATCAACACTCAAAAGCGCCCTTACTCCAAACTCGTCAAAGCGGAGTAGACGCACCATTAATTAGAATATCACTTCATAGAAGTGTCATGCCCGAGGGTGCAAAACAAAGGGTCAACAAGTTGCTTCCCATTGGCTGACAGAACAGGAAATGCACGCTGCAGATTGGCGAATAGGAAGTGGCCTAAGGGAACATGATACAGTGTCATGGTGTACATTACGACAAGCCATTGTAGGTTTCTCAAGTTGAAACGTCAAGATTTTGTCTAACTAAAGACGTGAACTTAAAACAAAGTTAATAGAATTGAAGTGGAGCAAGTAGGCCTACATCACACAAACAATCTTCCATAAAACAAAAAATTACTTCGAATCTAATACGTAGCAATTTGTTTTAGTCAAACCCGCGCCACGCAGCTATTTACACCTAGTGAATTAAGCTAACTTCAAAACGTACTTCCCTCTATCTTACTGTTT
Organism: Callitettix versicolor; assembly: GCA_022606455.1. Lineage (NCBI taxonomy): Eukaryota > Metazoa > Arthropoda > Insecta > Hemiptera > Cercopidae > Callitettix > Callitettix versicolor. The sequence continues at coordinate 64,038,021 of CM040185.1, forward strand.
TTTGAAATTCAGTTTTCACTGCCACAAACAGAATTAAAATCTGTTAATTTCTGCATTTTATACTTTCAAACGGCATTGAAAATACGAAAATAAACCCTGACCGCCGTCAATTAAAATTTCTTAATTTCAAACAATTTTGGAAATTAAAAATGTTAATTTATGCAGAATTGACTAAGCTGTCACCGTAATAAATTTTGAGTTTTGTGTCAAGTTTGAATCGGACCAAAATTGCGAACGTAAGCGTGCTAAAACACACACACACACACACACACACACACACACACACACACACACACACACACACACACACACACACACACACACACACACACACACACACACACACACACACACACACACACGCGCGCACACACACACGCACGCACGCACGCACGCACGCACGCACACACGCACACACATACGAACATAAGCAATGTTCGTATGTATGTCCTCTATAGATGCAAAAACAACTGAACCGGTGTCGATGAAAATCTCAGTTTGTTCTTATTAGTGCCAGGAGTGTTTAGGGTGACTTCACCGCCATATCCTTATCCTTAAAAAGTTATTTTCCACTGACTGCTGTGTTTAGAGACTAGTTTTAATTAAATCCGGTAGGTAGTGCTGTTGTTTTGATAAAGAGATTTAATTACTTTTGACTTTTATCAAGTGGAGGTTGAAATAATCAAAGCTAGCAACAGTGAAATATTGTATAAATTTAATTATTGTTTAAAATAAAGCTCTTTACAATCCATCTCCCTCTCCCCGAGCTCCACCGGATTCTACATTTTTAAAACACTTAAAACGGGCGTTGCTTGTTGGTATGCCTCTAGAATAGCCCATATTAGTTGGTATGCTAAAGCATTACATTTCTATTAACATGTATCATTTGAGTGCAAAAATTTATATATATATATATATATATATATATATATATATATATATATATATAAGATATAATAGTGTATTTAATTTCATTACACTTTTATTAATATTCTTAAGTACATTATAAAAAAAAATAAAAAAATAACTTTTATATCAATAGGCTATTGTAAAAAAATGTATTATTTAATAAAATAGAATACATGTAATTATAACTTTTATGGAAAAAAATAAAAAAATTCTGTTATTGAACTAAAAATAAAAAAGAGAATACTTGATACACAATTTTTATTTTTGGTTCAGTAACAGAAATGAGTGTTCCCACCTTTTAATTTTTTCACACGAATAGGCCTACTACAGTAGTTATTAACGAATTTTCATTGGAAAATGAGCTATGTAACCTGAAATCATGTTAAGACTCAGATCCGAGACTGAATTTTTTTGAGGTATCATTAAAAACGTTATACTTCATTTCTAAGAGTTCACGTCTCAGGATTCATTTTTGTTATTTCAATTGCGATGGTAAAAATTTTCTTTGTACGATCGCTCCCATCACGTCAACGAGAAAATTTGGAAGCGACTTTCCATTGGTAAATGAGAAAATAAGATACTGATGGTCATCATAGTAAGATCCAGACGAGGAAATTAAAAATTGTATATACACAGTGTTACAACACTCTAACGCTTACAATATATATTCAACTTTATTAAAATTTGCTACAATAATCGTTTTTGGTAACAGCTTTATCAGCATTACACAGCAAATGTTCAACCGTTTCAAAATGGCGGCCAATTAAAATCTTTAAAAATTTAGTTTACATTTTCTTCGAAAATTTAATTCCATTGTCGAATCAGCGTTAGGATCTTCATAAATTAGCGTTTTGTTATTTTCCAAATAAAATTTGCTCTGGTAATGACTGAAAAATCAGTTTTTACAACTTGTAAACAAAAATATTCTTAAATAATTTTTTAGAAGTTCGCTTCCATTACTTCTGCGAGATACCGACATGCCGCATTTATTATCTTTCAAGTACGTAGCCTGCACAAGGAAACAATTTTGTTCGACGTTTTTATCATCTTCTGAGACATCCTCAAGTACTCTTCTACACTGCTACTTAACTCAAAGTATTAATTGCCTGGCAGCCATGATGTACTACCAACGTATGACACAGCACATTGTGGCATGCGCACAGCTGATTGGCTGAAACAAAGAGTGGCTTCAAGCAGCCTAGTGCATAATGTGCATACTTCAATGTTTTCCCCTTTGTTTTAATTCTGCCTACCGAAACCGTACAACGCCACGCTACCAGGCCCACCCTTCTAATCCCCAATACCGACTTAATCCGAATTTATTGAAGCCATTTAAATTTTAAGTCGATTAACCAAATAAATCAAACCAACTTAGGCTACAGACGTAAATACACGCAGCCAAAATACGGCGTGAAATGCGTGGGCGAGAATTCAAAAACAGAGTTTTCACTTTGCCACTATACGAATGCAATAGTGATCGCTGCACGCAACTGTCTCGCTGACATGAGGGTCACGAATGAATGAATGAATGAATTTGTAGGGGTAACTATTGCACAGTGACCTTTGTAGATCTATTGTACCCCTTTCTATATTCCTGATATGCTCTGTTACAGAGCCCTCTCTAGTCCTAGTCTCTTTATAAAGTCTAGGATTTTAAGAGGATTCAAGGTGGGCAACTCAACCATTTCTGACTTGTGACTTCCCAGTCCGTTATAGAAATACTGGCTCTGTTATTTTCTTTTAAATTTTTATTTCTCTTGACCCTCATTACGGAGGTTCTGCTTCATTTGGTCAACCTTTTTTATTGTACGGTGACATCCCGCTCATTCTATTTTATATTCTTACTTATGGAAACACTCAAAAGTAGTTTAGAAAATAAGGTCCGCCCATACAGAACCCTGAATGCATGGGTAACGCTAAGGTAAACAGGACTCCATTTGATATACCATTAGGCCGATGTCATTCACACCATCAGCACGGGTCGCTTTATACTTTAGGAATGTGTGTGTGTGTGTGTGTGTGTGTGTGTGTGTGTGTGTGTGTGTGTGTGTGTGTCGAGTAGATGAGTGAGAGCAGTATGAGCTAGAGGTACGGTGGTATTGCTAAGCCTATCAGCTGCTCACTTCAGCTGCCTCCGCCGGGTGTCCAAAAACATAATCAGCGTTAAAAACTACGTAAATTAGCGTGTTGTATTTTAAAAGTACACGAATATAAACTCCGACCCCTGTCAGATTCTTTTTCATATTTTCAATGGAATTTAGAATGACAATTTATTCGGCCTTTAATGCTGATTAGGTTTGTAAAGACATATGTTCAAAACAGTGGAACATAAAAAAGTGTTGATTTTTTAAGTTTTGAAAAGTTGCCGTTTTTAAACTGTTGAACGGTTTTATCTAGGCAATGAACACGTAAAGTAAAAAGAAATTACTGCGTTTAATTTGAATCAAATCGAACTAAAATTGCGAATATAAGCCTGCTGGTAAACTCTCTCTCTCACACACACACACACACACACACACACACACACACACACACACACACACACACACACACACACACACACACACACACACACACACAACATACTTATGGACACTATTTATCGAACACGCAGTCGCTACTTGTTGAAACTCCTTAACATCCAGGAAAATTAGAACACATATAGCTTCAGAAACATTCTTTTCTATTCAGTGATATACGAGGTGTGTTCAGAAAGTAACGAGAATTTTTAAATTTCGCGGGCTTGGAGAGTCCGATTGTCAAACATTTTTTTATTATGTTGGTATACATGCCCTTGAAGTATGATAAAACATTCAGCTGTTTTCATTGTTGACTTTGTCTGTGACAGCCACTAAGGTTAGACGTGTTTTATGAGCTCGGCGATTTTCGTTTGTTAAAAGAAATGGATCAAAACATTTGTATCAAATTTCCGTAAAAAATGGAATAAAGTGTAAAAAAGTGTGTGAAATTTTAACAAAGGCCTATGGTGAGTCTGCTATGAGTAAATCAAGAGTTTACGAGTGGTGTAAGCGTTTCAAAGAAGACCGTGAAGACGTTGAAGATGACGAACGCCCTGGACACCCCAGAACATCAATAACCGATGAAAACGTGAAAAAGTGAAATAAATGGTTATGAACAATCGCCGAATCACAATTAGAGAGGTCGCTGATGATGTTGGCATATCGATTGGATCATGTCATGACATTATTTCCAATGTTTTGTGTATGAAACGCGTGGCAGGAAAATTCGTTCCAAAATTGTTGAATTTTGAACAAAAACAGCAGCGAATGGAAATTGCTCAGGAGTCACTAAATGAAGTCAACGACGATGCAGAATTACTGAAATGTATTATAACAGGTGACGAAACATGGGTTTACGGATATGACGTCGAAACTAAGGCTCAATCATCCCAGTGGACGCATTCTGGCTCGCCAAGATCGAAAAAGGCTCAACAAGTGCAGTCAAACGTGAAGGTTATGCTCACTGTGTTCTTCGATATTATATATATATATATAGTGCATCATGAATTCCTGCCACCAGGTGAAACGGTTAATAAGGAGTACTACCTACAAATTCAACGCTGTTTGCGTGAAGCAATACGAAACAAAAGCTCGGATCTGTGGAAAAACCATTCATAGCTTTTGTACCACGATAATGAACCAGCTCACACTTCATTGGTTGTTCGTGAATTTTTGGCCAAAAACAGTACTGTAACGATGCCCCAGCCTCCATATTCGCCAAACATGGCTCCGTGTGACTTTTTCCTATTTCCAAAAATAAAGAGAACCTTAAAGGGCCGTCGTTTTACAGCCGTAGATGACATTAAAAACGCATCGCTGAAAGAACTAAAAGGCTATCTCAAAGATCGAGTTTGAGAAGTGTTTCGAGGATTGGAAGAAGTGCTGGCACAAGTGCATAATCTCCAATGGGGACTATTCTGAAGGCGACAATATTAATGTTGAAGAATAAATAAATATTTTGTTCAAAAAATTAAAATTCTTGTTACTTTCTGAACACACCTCGTATATTTCGCAGTGAAGGATATTCAGACATAGTGAAGCTAAATATTATAAAGTATACTTATATACTGTATATACTGATACAGCTGATGTTAAAACTGGAAGGGAGAAGATAAAGAAAGGAAGGACTGACAGTGTAAGGAGTTTGGGAAACCCCTAAACTTGTGTAAGGGAGAGGGGTTGAAGTAGTCTGTTCATTTAAATTAAAATCAGTGTTTTTACAAATTGATCTATTTATTTCTGAAATTTCTAAATTACTGACTTTAATATTTGTTTTGGTTTTTATAGATTCCAATGATATTGTTCAAATTAAAGGAATGACCAGATTATAATAAAATATTCGCTTAATTTTAGTAATTTTTTCCATTTTTTTTTCACGAATCATTTCAATTGTTGCAAGTATGGAAAAATGACAAGTTTTGAAACATACTGTGTTTTAATTTTCCTACATATTTAAGGACAATTCAAGAAGTGACACAGTCCAGAATCGGTGCTCATTTCAAAGTACCGGCTCTGCGACTTACCGTGGCAATTCCAATGAATATTTTCCCATTAAGAGAAAATGTTTCTGCTCCGTATATTATTTTGGCAATTTGTTGCACGTAGAATCCGTTTGAAGCTATCGTTTCAACACGCAAAGTCCCGCTAATGGATTCATTTGCATCCCCAATGCATCGTCCTTATCACCACATCTGAAAGTACTTTACCTTGCATAGATAAAGCAGCACGATACCCTTAGTGCTTTCTTAGTTGAATCAAGTACTAAGATTCATAAATACATAATAATAAATGTCCCTTACTTAAGTGGGTCAGTGGTATCTGCTTCTCAGCTGATTGTAATGTTGCGAAGTTGTAAATTGATTGTTAATTTGTACCCAGAATTCGACAGGTATTTGTACCGCCTAAACAATGTTGGAATTTAAAATTAAACGGTTAGTTTTGCTCGTACATTCACACTAAACATTTTGCCGGCTTTAAGGTTGTGCGACAGGTTTTAGGACTACTTTTTCTTATCGACATTTGTATGTTCAAAACTGTTAACTTACTTATATGTGTTTTAGTCTCCGGGAGAAATATAAGAAGTCCTGGCGTTTACTAGATCGGCAGCGGGCTGGCGAAGCACTTTTCCGGTTCGGAATTGTAAAATAAATTTGCTTCCTATTGAGAGTTGGCCGGATCCCTCCTATTTCCTCCGAAAAAAGTTGTGTTGTCTTATACAGTTGGTCCGGGTCAAGGTTGTTATACGGAATTTATCATAATTCCTTTGTTAAAACTAGAGAAAGAACGCAACAATCAAATTTTTTTTTTTTTTTTTTTTTTTTTTTTTTTTTTTTTTTTAACATAATTACAACTAGGCAATAAAGCCTATCCAGCAATATACATTTAATAGTAATGTCACTGTTTGTTGAAGTAACACCCACTGATGGACTCCTGATGAACACACACTCTGTTCATGTGTGATTAGTTATACACTCTCACTGCAAAGTTCCAAAGGCTTCGTCCTTTTCAAGCGACGGATCTCGCCAGAGTTGTCTAATAAGCAAGCTATTTCCTTGTTATCGTGATGTATAAGTCTTTGCTTGTGTTTCTCTGCAAATCTTTTGATTTCTTCTGAGACAGTTTTCATCCTAAGGTCCCTATGAAGACTGTCATTGCGAACGAACCACGGAGCCCTTACAATACTTCGCAGGACTTTATTCTGGAAAGTTTGAATTACTTTTACATTTGTATTTTTTGTGCAGCCCCACAGCTGGATTCCATAGGTCCACACCGGCTTCAGTATTTGCTTGTATAGAAGCAGTTTATTTTGTAGGTCTAAATCTGAGTTTCTCCCTATCAACCAGTTAATTTTCCTAAATTGCATGTTTAATTCAACCTTTTTCTTTTTGACATGTTCTTTCCAGTGGAGCTTTGCATCCAGTGTCATCCCCAAGTATTTAGCAGAATTTTCTGGAGTTACTACATGGTTATTAATTATAAGTGGAATTGGGTTGATTTTTCTATTTGTAAAGTTGACATAGGTTGATTTGGATTCATTTTGTTTTAATCTCCAATAACAATCAGAATGAAACTATTGTATACGGAAGATGTGATGTGATGCACTGGCAATATTGCGTGGACAAAACTGTATTAATCTAGTGTAGTATAGTATAGACCCGAGACACGCGTGTACTGCGAACCAATCGGAAGTGAGTATTGGTTTGACGGGAATGAATTAGGTTTTGCAGGCTTAATCTGTTTCCAAGCCGGAGAAAAGTACAGAGATTCTTAACGTGGTTGTTTAGGTATTAGTAAGCGGAACTAGGTTGTTTTATATCGTGTTGTTAAATAAAAAATTGACAACACCGTGTTAAATAGCAAATGCCCCAAGTATGATTGAGCATCACTGGTCGATATTTTCAAAACATCGATAGTTGACATCTGGACCAACATCTCTACCATTCATTTAACTTTACGTCAAAAAACACTCAGTGCCAATCTTGGTAATTAAAATTGCAAAACTTTTTTTGTAATAAGTTAACCCGAACAATATCTATAACCTTCTCAGTTCCCAATTGCAATATCAAAGAACCGAGATAATTTATTCATTAATTTTTTACGCTGTAATAACAATTACTGAATTTGAAAACCAATTTGTAATTAAAAGAATCGTTTTGTAAGATATTGAATATTTTATTATAAAACCTTCAAATATTTACATAGTTTTCAGTAAAGATTAACAATTTATCCAATAATTAATTAACTGCCTATTATAAGTATAGTCGTCCAACTTGGTGGCTTTAGGTTACAATGTATATGATCAAAATTTAAACAAGATTTTACAAATTAAGTTAATCACGGTAAGGGATAAAAACGAATTTCCATCAATGATTTTTTTTCCTACACACATAATCAGCATTGAAATCTGCATATATTGGTATTAAATTTACAAATAATACTGGAAATTCAAAATTACAATTTATGCCAAAATTGATTTTTGTAACTTTGGGCCAAAATTGATTGAATAAAATAGGGCCATACTTGCGAGAGTAAGAGTGGTAAAACGTGCGGTCATGTATATAAATAAGTTTATTTCAGAATTCTAGGTGTAGGTTTTACCATGATGACCACTTAACTATTTTTCCACGAAAGCTTTTATATCACTAACAATATCACAACAACATCATCGCATATTTTTTATATAATTATTGACACATATTTCGCGCGGATATATCCCTATCACAGTTGGTTATTAATGAACACATAATTTACAACGTAAACTTTAATAACACGTACGAAATGCACCTTTTACGCGCGAAGTGAACCAACTACCCGAGTTAATGAGAAACAAAGCGAACAGATCAGTAAGAGAGGAGTTATTATTAATGCATCATCCCTCCTTGCACTGTGCACTGTACTATCAGATGTTACCAGACACTATTCCTTCCCCCCACTACTTGTACAGAGTAGTACGTAATTATTCAACCTAATTAATTCAAGTTGAAATCCGCATATACGTTAAAGTACATTAAACATTACTAAATTTGCTGACCGACTGAAATTAAGTCTGATTCAACTCGATCGTTCGGCATTTGTTTGTGTGTTTGTTTGTGTGAAGTAGTTTTGGCAAACGCTTTAACAAATTGTTTTGAAATTCGGTGCGATGATACCTTGTATAAAACCCGAACGATGTACGTATAAGACTTTTTCCCATTCACTTTCGTTTCAAGATGGCGGCCTCTGATTTACGATGGCGAGTGTACGCAGTTTTGGCCAAGCGCATTAATCGATGGTTTTTAAATTTGGTACAAATTTACCTTGTATAAAATCCAAACGACTCATGCGTAAGATTTTTTCCCTTTCACTTCTGTTTCAAGATTTACGATAACGAGTATACGCAGTTTTGGCCAAACGCACTGACCGATTGTTTTGAAATTTGGTACAAAGGTACCATAGGTACAAAAAGTGTTGGATAGTTAATGTACTAACAGACGGACGTCGACCAATCAGAAACGAGAGGAGTAGTACCTATGCCAGGTAGAACCTAATCAGACTGCAAAATGTTACATCAACAAAGCTAAAATATTTTTTAAAACGTTTAATAAACGAGAAGGCTATTTTTGGAAAACGAAATGATTCTGTGCCGAAGTTTTAAGACATTTTAAATGTTAATTATAGTAGAAACTAATTAAATATAACGAATTTCAATATTTAGAAAAAAATAAAGACATCTAAAATAGTATATCGAACTACTCAAAGACTAGATTTATATTTTTAAAATACTTATCGTATAATGAAACAAACATTCAACATTAAATTTTTATATAGTTCTTTCCTTTTTAGAAAAAAATATATAGATTGTAACTATTAATTTATTAAATGTAAATGGTATTTTTAAAGAATCAATACAAATTAACAAATTAAATTTTCAAAGTATTGAACACATTAAAGGTTTAGAAATCAAATATTTAATGAACATTTTTAAATAAAACCCGAAAAATATTCACCTAGTATATTGATGAAGCTACACTCATTCTGATTTTAAACACGTATAAGGGATTAAAAACTACTTTGTAGTTTACAAATTTGCCAGTCCAAAGCCAGGGTAAAGTGTGACAGGAATATTTACACTAAACATTAAAATGTCCAAATTCTAAGTTATTCCTGGAATAACCCTTATTTGTAGGAATTGGGGTGGGTTATAATACTTTCGACACACCAAAAGAGGATTAACTGTACACTTTTTCGTTAGGCGTTTTGTTCACGTCACCCTAAAAATGATTGCCGCTAAAACACTTCATTTTCCAGTTGACATTCACCAACAAAAGTACAATAAGTTTTATCACATTATTACTGTATTTCAGTAATAAAAATTCCCACTAGTTCCACGCTTAGGCACGCAAAGTCCCGCTCTAATGGATTCAATACTCAGCTTGTCTAACAATCAAAAAGCACTTTACGCTGAACAGATAAGCTACTGCACGTCACACGATGCAGGCACGAACAAATTATTTCTTACATAAATCATACACAACCAAGGACGGATTAAAGGGGGGCGAAGGGGCGATCGCTTCTTCCGAGACAAAAGAAATAAAATACAAAATGTAAAAGATCCTATTTACTTCTATAAAATGGAAGTACATGAGTAGCTTCGAGGAAAAGGGACAAGGAAGTATCTGAAGCCTCTTAGAGATCCGAAATCCGTCACATTATCACTATCTAACTTTGTATGTACGTGTGTACGTTTGTGCACTTTGTAACGCTTACACTGAGAATGAGAACGGGGTTCATCAATAAGATATTTAATGTTGGTTCTCTCTTCTCTTCTTAACTGCAACAACAGAATGATGTTTCTCGATTCTAGAAGTGATCGAAACTAATGATCACAAAGGATCAGCGCAAACGGTAAGAGTAAAGAAACGGAAATAACTGCGGTTATACATGAAACAAGACCTGAAGTACTATACCCCTTTTGTCCCCTCACGGTGGCTTAGCACCTCAAGATCTTAGTTTGAGACTGTATTTACTGCCGTAAGCTTTTCTCATTCCGTAAATGCCGATCTCTCCTCTTCATTAGTCTATCCGAATAACACAGTACATCCGGAACACTATTTTTGTGCGCTTACCGGCCATACTTTATATCAGTTAAACTGATGAAGACGAGGGATCAGCGTTAATGGTAAAGTAAAAGCAACGGGAGTAACTGCGGCTCGAACCAAGAACCTTAAGATGCGCAGCTCAAAGACGCAACAGACTGACCGAGTCCTTTACATCCAAAACAAAATGGCCGCTTCACTGGAAAATTTAATCTTACGGCTCGAAGTTCCAAAATTTATGTACGATTAGTTGGCTACTAGTCTTTTTAAAATAAAAATGTTTAATTGAAAAGTTAAATTAGAGTTCAAAAAAGGGGAGATCGCATGGCTAGCAAAGAAGTAAATGCCTAGTTTTGAGTAGACTTCCTCTAGCCGCACCATGAGAATCCCAACAATTCTAACCCCGACCCAACAACACCGACATCCACACTAGTCACTAACTGTCAATACAGAAGTCCGGATACCACTTACTTTTAGATTGCGCTAAAATTTGTTGAACAATGCAACGAGACAATGCTAGCTGACGTCCTAATGATTATAAGAAATAAAGAAAGATTATTGAGTTTTTTAATGAATAATTAATATGTTATACCTATCTACCTTAAATACAGTGTACATTTCGTTGATGTAAGCCTAAAAATGTAATTTTTAACTTAAAGAACATAAGTCAAGTATAGCATAAAAAAGAGAACATCTTATAAAATTAATAAATTCAAAAAAGTACTACGTTTACATGGTTTAACAGAAAAAAATCATTATCCTAAACAGTTCCCTCCCTCATTTGTTTCAGATACCGAGATTTACGATAATTTACAACTTATTCTAATACATACAATTTATAGTTTCTATTTTTACCTCGAGCTAACCGAAAACAACATCCCACTGTTTTGTTGTCAAGTCTTGTAGAAGCTTTGATATCAGTATTGATAACCTGCACAAAATAAAACAATCACTTTTAGTTTAAAATTATCAATTGAAAATATACTGTACAACTCTATTATTTTGTACTTTTTTAATATCAATTGGTATTTCAAGGTAACAGTTCGAGACTTTAATTACTGCCGTAAGCTTTCCTTTTTTCAGTAAACGCCGATCCTCTCTTCATTAGTCTGTCCAAACAAAACAGCAAGAAAGTTAACAGAGAGGAAAAAATCTTCTCTCTGTAAAAACTGATGTTCTCTGTAATGTCGATTCCCGTCTTCATTATTTTAACAGGTATAAAGTAAAAACAAGAGTCAACGTGTTTGAGGTAGTTAAAGCACCGGTCAGACTCTTGCCACCTCATGGTCGTAGGACGTGAACTTTTTCCTTGCCGTTGCGCCAAGCCATCGTCCAAATTAGTCTAAAGTAGCCCATTGACGCTAAAAGATCTACAAAAACCAATTACAGCTGACCTTTTGACCTTTTTGTTACGCTAAACATGCAAACCGCAATCATCCCTAATATAGGCACGATTGAAGAACGTTAATTCAAATAATCTCGGCAAGCAGCTGTCTCGCAGACGTGATAGAAGTGATTACCCTTAAAAAAATTTAATCATGCCTCTTATGAAAATCGAATTTCAAAATATTATTCAACATTATAACTTGCGTGTATCAGCGTTTTTATCTCTGAAATTACAGTACATTGAAAATACAAAACAAACAATGACCGACGTTATTTAATTTCCTAATTTCACGGAATTTCGAAAATTCAAAGTGAATGTTTAAACAATAATTACGATGGTGAAATTAGATTTTCAAAAGAAGTGTAAAAAAAGTTATATTTTTTAAGATTTGAAATGGCCGCTATTTTGACACTGTTAAATAAAAAAAATTGTGTACCAATTTTGAATCAAATCTAACGAAATTGCGATAGTAAGTGTGCTAACAGAAACACAGACACACACACACACACACACACACACACACACACACACACACAACACAAACACACACACACACACACACACACACACACACATATATATATATATATATATATATATATATATATATATATATATATATATATATATATAGCCTATATAATGTTTAACGTCCTCTCAGAAAGTGATCTAGAGGTCAGGATCGGTGCTGATTTCACGGTTCCCCTCGCGGTTGTGTGTATTACCACGATGACCACTCAAATAGTTCATTTTTCTGATGGAAATTAGCTACAAAATTTATTTTGTTAATATGCGCTTTTAGCATAGTTTCGAAGGTATAATGAAGATTATTCACCTGTAACACTACCAAAACGTCATTATATTAGTGTTTAAAACTATGTTTGCCATTACTGTTGTGAGGACGGAAAGCTTTCAATCCGAAATACATGACACTAATTACAAATTAAGGGACAAGGTACTAACTGTGTTGGTGATAATAATGCATCAACCCCTTCATCACGCACTAATATCTAATATCAAATATTGCCAGATTCTCTATTAATATTACATTTCCTCCAAAATTATACACAAAATAATTTCACAATCTTTGCCTTGTATTATATCGTCATGAAACTCTGTTAGGAATTTGGGATCTTTCCTAACCGGAGTGCTTTAAAGAATCAACTATCAGTGGTGCTAAAATGTCTTTTAATACAAACAAAAATCATAATCTCCTTGTATTGTTTCGGCTACTTCTACACTTGATAACAACATTATTGTATTACTTGATCAAAAAGGTTTCAAAAAAAATGTTCCAAAATCATTTCCGGAAACTTGTGCCCCAAACTGCTTACCTAAAAAAAAGAAGGGGAAGAAGTGTACGCAAAAACTGTCACTTATCCCGTAGACACAACCTGGCACTTATTCCGTTTCTCCACTGCACCCCTGGCTGGAATGTCCTCTTGCAGTATCGGTCACTTCCTGACGTAAAATTGAAGGTCAAATTGTCACTACTCAGCATAATAGTGAAGGAAAAGGAGGGAATTAAGGTAAGAGAGTGAGGACTAGACATCTTACTCGCACATTTTCACTCTGTCCCACTGGTGTTAATAGCAGGTCGTATTCTAAGAGGCTGACCCATACTTGTTCTGGTTTTAAGAGCTTCGTTTGGTGTTCAGGGCTCATTGGTGTATGTGGCTAAGGCACCGGTCAGTTTGCTGTGTCTCTGAACTGCACAACTCCAGGTTGTGCGTTCGAGACGTAGTTACTGCAGTTGTTTTAACCTTCCTTTGCTTATCCTTCTTCCTCATTAGTCTACTAGTATAAACGTTAAGAAAAAAAATTGGTCTCACATAGAAGGTACACTCGCCTTGTTTTTCTTCTCAATCCAACAATTTTTTTTTGTTAATTTTTTTCTTCTTTTCAATTTTTGAGTCCTTTCCTAGTCTCTATCGCGTACAAAATTCTGTTTTTACCATTCCGAATTTGACTGAACGACTGATTTTGATTTGTAAATCAAGAGTCGCGTTGTCGAAAGAACAGTACAGGCTTGTAAAAGTTTTTGGTGTTTGATTATACTAAAAAAAACTCTCCTTAAGTCCCTAAGTGGTATTCCTACCTCATAAAATGTTTTTACTGTATCCATCATCTTAACCGACCTATCAAGTTTTTAATAGCTTATTAATGGTAAAATTAAGTTTGTGTTACCTATAAAAAACTTTGTACCGTGTAGATAAAACGGAGTTAATTAGAAACTCTTGAAATGTTAGCGTACAGATTATTGGCGACCGTTATGCCCTTATGCAAGAAACAAACATGTAACTACAACAGTCTGGGCAGATACAGTAAGATAATAAGAACAATAAAAGCATAGAAATGTTATACGAACATACTCAAATCTGAGTGAAGAAATATAGGGGTAGCTACCACAATGAAAAAACCAATAACCTGCAAATCCTGAGACTAAAATTAATGACGAGAATACAGTGGTAGTAAGAAAAGCGAAAGTTGGCCGCCGTATTGGAAAATTTGATGTCGAATTTCGAAAATTAAAATCCAACATTAATTTTGGAAGGTAAAAGGTAAAATTTCTTATTTCAAGTTTCACGTAAATCTGATAAAGACATTTTGACAAAATCGTATCTACCACCTTAAGGTCATTCTTGTTACAAATCGCCCCGCAAGAGGTGATTGAGAGGATATAGACGTCCCTCGCGGTACCCGAGTCTAACAAACACATACACTTACAACACTACACTTACAACTTTAACACTTTACACACTTACATTTAGGGAGGCGATAATAGCCTAAATGTGCTTTTCGTCTTAAAATAACAACAAAAATCGTCCCAAATCTATAATCCAACACAACGATTGACGCAAATTATTAAAGTGACTAACTTCAAATTACGTTGACGTAAATGTGCCTTCCGTTAACGAGGGTAATTTAGCAACCAGACATTGTATAATGGCATTGTAATTGCACTTTTAAGTCAACATCAAGCCAGCCCACTTTTTGCAATTTATATCATAGGAGGGTTATAAAAAGAACGAACAAGCTTTGGAATTCTTTAGTTCAACTTCAGACTTGGAGCGAGAACCAGCACAAAGGATGCCAGATATGATTTTAGCGACTGATCGAAACAATTTTTCATCTAGAAATACTTATATTGAACGGATGTACAAAGATTTTCAATAAAATTCATTTTTTCCAATTAGGCCTATGAAATAATACGAATTGTTTTAATATACTACAAGCTGTGTGTGTGTGTGTGTGTGTGTTGCGCGTGTGCGTGTGTGCGTGCGTGTGTGTGTGTGTGTGTGTGTTGCGCGTGTGCGTGTGTGCGTGCGTGTGTGTGTGTGTGTGTGTGTGTGTGTGTGTGTTTGTACACACATACACACACGCACACGCACACGCACACACACACACACACACACACACACACACACACACACACACACACACACACACACATATATATATATATATATATATATATATATATATATATATATATATATATATAGAGAGAGAGAGAGAGACAGACAGACAGACAGACAGACAGATAGATAGATGGGGAAATAACATTTACAAAATAAAATAAATTATTCTTACGTGATTTTATATTTTTACATTCAGAAAATTAGTGCTTCCATCACGTCATCGATTGAACCGAAATTTTAATTCTTTAAAATTATTAGTGATTGTACATTTTAGGATTTGTTACGCTGTTGCGATTATTAGTTTAATATAATAAATTAGGCTTGCATATTTGACAATAGATTAGGCATTAACACTTTGTCTTTATTTGTTTCACCCAACTTAGGGGTACACTAAATCAATCACTTTTTAATGTTCTGTGCCTTCCTCGTAGCCCAGTATTGCTTCATTCGTTGTGATCTTGCTTTTCTTTCTTCGTCAGAGATTTGGATCGTTCGCTTGCATTTGACTTTGCCTTGGAACAGTTGCTTCTTGTCCTTGGTTTTTGTTTTGGCTGTTCTGTCCATGAGCATAGTGTCAGTGATCTGCAGTTCTGTTATGTCTTTCTCCGTTTCTCTAAACCAAAGTGGTTTGGCTCTTCTACTGCGAAAGTAGTCAAATTTTTTTTGGTTAGTCTATTTTTGTCCATTCGGAGGATGTGCCCATAAAAATCAATTCTTTTTTTTATTGTGTCTGATAGTTTTTTCAGTTTTTTAGTAAAGAGTTTCATTACTGATGTGGAGTAATTGGTTTTTACTTAATTTGGGACCTAAGATTTTTCGTAATATCTTTCTTTCTTTGATCTCCAGCCTTTCAAGTGGGCTCTGGGTTGTGAGAGATAATGTTTCAGCTGCATATAAGGATTCTGGTTTAATTACCGTATGATAATGCCTTATCTTTGTATTCCAGGAGATGGACTTCTTGTTGTATGTATCCTTGGTAAGTTGGAAGGCTAATTAAACTTTATTTCTCCTAGATTCATAGTTTTTTTCTCTAGGGCGTTCCAGCTGATCCATTCCCCAAGATATTTGAATTCTTTCACTATCTCAATGTATTGTTCTCCCACTTGAAGCTTTTTTGGTGGTTTTTGTATGTTTGTCAATATTTTAGTCTTTCTTTTCAAATGAAACTTTAAGTCCCATTTTTAACGCTTGCTTCTGGAGTTCAAGAGTCTGTTCCTTAGCTTCTTCCAATGTCTCAGCTAGTAAGACCATGTCATCCGCAAAAGCCAAACAATTTACCTTAATGCCTTTCTTCTTAGTTCCTAGTCTGATTCGACTATGCGTATTCACGTTCCACTCTCTAACTAGTTTTTCTAGAGCACAATTAAATAGCAATGGAGAGAGTCCAGATGGACTCCTTGTCGGACTCCTGTTTTAATCTCAAAAGGGGTGGAGAGTTCTCCCCTGAATTGAACTTTGGAGAATGTATTAGTTAATGTTTCCCTGATACGATTTGTGGTTTTGTTATCAAGGTCTTTTTAACCGAGACCTTCTTCTCGTTCTTTTAGTTCTTCTAGTTCTTTTAGAACCGAGAATAAGGATTCCCTATCTATAGAGTCGTATGCTTTTTGAAAGTCAATAAAAGTGATAACATACGATTTATCCCTTGACTTTTAGTAGTTCATGATGTGTTTGAGGTTAAGGATTTGTTCCGGACAGGATCTCCTTTTCCGGAAACCCGCCAGGTATTCTCCAAGTTGATGGTCAAATTGAGGTTCTGCCCTATGTAGTAGGACTGTTGAGAATATCTTGTATGTTACATCAAGGAGAGATATCCCTCTGTAGTTATTAGGGTCAGATTTGGATCCTTTCTTATGAAGTGGATGTATGAGGGCTGTCTTCCAATCATGGGGGATTCTTTCACTTATCCAAATTTCTTCAAGGATGTTTTGAGAGACTGTATAGCACTTTCGTTGACATTTTTCCAAAGTTCAGCTGTGATTTGATTCTCTCCTGAAGCCTTATAATTCTTGAGATTCGATATTATTGATTGGAGTTCCTCGACTGTTGGAGGTTCTGAGTCAGGTTTAGTTGATGGAGACATATTAAAGTCCATCTTTACTGATGGTTCCTCACAATTAATGAGATTTCCCAAATATTCTGCCAATATTCTACAAATATCCCTGTTGTTATGGGCAACATTCCCATCTCTGTCCTGAAATTGTAGAGTTGGTGGATCGTACTTAGTCAATTTCTTCTTAAAATTCTTATAAAAATTTCTTACATTGTTTTTGGAGAAGTCTTCATTAATCTGCATAAGTAATTGATCATCCTGAGCTTTTTTGATTCTTTTAAGATTTTTAGTCACAAATTTTCTAATGCTTAAGAAGTTTTGTCTGTTATGTTCATTTTTCTGTGATTGCCACTGGTGCCATACTTTTCTTCTTAGTTCAATGAGACTGTCACATTCTTCCGTCCACCACGCATGTTTTTTTATTTTAGTTAGTGGAGCAAGTTGTTCGGCTTTAGTTATTAGACTTTCTTTTATTTGATCCCAGTCTTGATCTTGTAAATCAGCAGTGGCAATGTGGAACTCTTTTGAGTTAATTATCTTCTCTGGTCATAATTTCTATGTTTTAATCTGTTGGTGCGTATTTTCCTTTTGGGAATAATTTTAAGTTTTATTTTAGAAATGATCGGAATTTAAGTTTGCACCCCTAAGTACTTTAACATTCTGTATTTCCTTATTGAATTTCCTTTTAACCACTACATGATCTATTTGAAATTCACCTAAGAGTGGGTTTGGTGAAATCCACATTTTCTGTTTCCTAGTCAATTTCTTGAAAGCTGTGGATTTTAAGATCATGCCATGTGCTCTGAAAAGTTCTATGAGTCTAACGCCATTTTGGTTCGTTCTGTTATGCGCTGGGTAATTCCCGACAATGTTTTTATACTTCTTTTCTTTCCACACCTGTGCATTGAAGTTCCCCACAAGTATGACATTATTTCTGTCTGGAATATTTTGGATAACATCATCTAATTGGTCCCAAAAGATTTCCGCCTTGATCAAAAGATTAACACTTTGATTAAACACATTTTAATTTTTGTTGAAATTTCTTCAACAAAACTAATTCCAGTGCACAGAATACAGCAATTCGGTACGCGTATAATCGTCCCACATTATCCGTCGGAGGCAGCTGACGGACTTAGTAATCCCACCGTACCTCTAATTTATGCTACTTTCATTCAACTACTCAAGACACAAACATTCACTATTTTACATAGCTTGGCTAACTCTAAAGTGTAAAACGACCCGTGCTGTTGGAGAGTAGGCACCTGTCTAATGGTGCATCAAACAAAGCCCTAAGAAACCTGGCGACCTCCCAATATACCTTAGCTTTACCCATACATACAGGGTTCTGTATGAGCAGACCTCATTTCATTAGCTATTTGTATGTGGTTCCAATAAGTAAAAACGTAAAATAAAATGAGCAGGATTTCACTACACTACAAAAAGTTTGGTCAAGTGGAACAGAACCTCAGTAACATAGATCAAGAGGGAAAAATGAAAGGAAATTAGGAGTGCAAGCATCTCAATAAGGAACTGGGAAGTCACAAATTGTAAGGGAGGAAGTTATCCACCCTGAATCTCCTCCAAATGCTAGACGTTATGAAGAGACTAGGGCTGGAGAAGGCTCTGTAACTGAGCATCTTAAAAATATAGAAATGAGCACAATAGATCTGCAAAGGTGCAATAACAACTCTAAAAAATCATTCAGCCATCCCAATCCTGCCATAATTTTTTTTTCTTTTGCTTAACGTCCGTTCTGTACGGCAGTTAGACTATTGAGGACTATGGATCAGTGTTAACGGAAAAGGGCAAAGGGTGCACTGCGGCTCGAACTAAGAACCTTTAGGTGAGCAGTTGAGTGAAGTAGTAGACTGACGGATGCTTTAGTCACTTCGACCACCGAGCCCCGCTATAATTAAATAATGTACAAGCTAGTTAACTGTGGTAGCAGAACGTGGTTACGAGTCACGGTTCTTTGGATTACGAGCCTAGCGCGCTTTTAAGGCAGTACAGTAAAAACGAGTTTGTAGCCGCTATTTTTCAAAAATTTGGTCTCAAACCTTAATAAAATGCAAATTTTCAAATATTTCTTACTTAACGCACAGATTTACCATGTGTCAGGGATGCTTGTAAGTAAACATTGGTTCTTCTTGCACTTCTAAAAACCCTAAAGCGATAATTTTAAAAATGCACTTTATCAGCTGCCACGTTACGCAACCAATCTTCCTGACGTGAAAGTTAAAAGTGGTTTCGTTCAATTTTTAACGACTTTCTTTTGATATTTGCAAGACGAAGCACAAGAAGTGACTTGGCTTTTAAGTTGACCCTCGAGAGTTTTACTGATTGCTATCAGTTAAGTGAAGCAAGTGTACGCACAATACGGACGACTTAAGGGAGTTAGCGACCTTAGGTCAAGGTCATTTCGTCTCTAAGGTCGGTTTATTTGCCCTTGTTGAAGTAACTTCCGGGTACCACCCCATTCTTGACTTTTAAAGAAGTAAAAATACAAACATAATTGCGACACGTAGCCACAAAGCGGATTTCTAAACTTAAAATTACACGGAAATGCAGATTTATGTACATTTGAAATCTGATTACCAAAATAGTGGTAAAGAAAATGTTGGTTTTCTTAAATTTAAATACCATGTATTTTGAAACGGTTTAACTGATTTCGCTTGCTAAATGAATGTGTCTAAGTTATTACCAGAATAAAATTTCTACCACTGAAAGTCTAAATAATCTAGTTGCACTTAATTTAATTGTAAATACGAAAATTAACCTAACAGTGGTATTTTAAATTTGGAATTTTAAAATGTTAATTAATTTTATTCTTTTTTCACAAAATAAATTATAATAGTTTCGACAGGTTCAAATTATAATATCATATCAAGAACGAGACTGCAAATACTGGTATTCCACGCTCATTTTTTAATAGTCACACTAAAAAAATATGGATGTTGAAAAAGTTAGCAAAGTCCGATCTACAGTTTCAAAAGGCGGTTAAAAATCATAAATTGTTTAACATATTTTTTTTGAAAATCTGACTTCACATCATAATTGACAGTTTAAGCTTCAAAATTTCGTTGAGAAAAGAAAATCAACCTGACGTCTGTCAGGGTCATTTACGTATTTTCATCTACCTTCAAAATTTATAATCGTTGTACCAAATATATATGAATTCTATTTTGCTGACGTTATGGAAACGAATTTTGAAAGTAATTTTTTATCTTACTTCTATTTTGAAATTCTGATTTCGATATCATAGAACACAAGTCTGCATGTTAGCGGCTTTCACCCCGAGGACCCGGGTTCAATTCCCGACCATGGCTTGGCATTTTCATACGCTATAAATCACCCCATCTTCTGCATTAGCCCAAGTGTGCACAATAGTCGGACGTTAAACAGAAAAAAAAATGTTAGCGTTTAAACTTTGAAATTGCATTGAACATACAAAAATGAAGCATGACCGCCATTAAATTGAATTTCATAATTTCAACAGATTTTTAAAATTTAAAATGCATATTCAAACAGTTCTCAACGCTATTTACGATTGTGAAATCGGACTTTGAAAAATATTCTGCCTTCTTTCAAAGACAGAAACGTTTTGAATTTTTAAATACTTGAAATGAGCGCCATTTTGAAACTGTTAACGAATTTCGCTGCTTAACCAAAATCGATTCTCCTGACGAATTTAAGTTAAATCGGTCACACCTTGAAATGAGCTTCGAACCTAATTCAAAAAGTGATCTAGAGATCAGGATGGGCGCTCATTTTGTAATTCCCGGTCTGGGTTTTACAACGATGCGCTCCGATAGATCATTTTACGATGAAAATTCGCTAAAAACGTAAATATTTGCGAACATTTGATTTTCACATTTATGGTTTACACTATTGGAACTGTAGCAAAACAAAACATTTATCAAACAATAAGTCAAACTTTGCCACAAAAAGAACACTGAAAGTTACAGTATTTGCTGCACATAAATCGAATTTGATGGATAGCCCAAGTAATCGAACCCGTGATCAGTTTCCACGACTTATATATATATATACATATATCTATATATATTTTATGATGAATAGCCTGTCCAGGGTGTAATTGGATTTCTGTTGTTTCTAAAATGATTTATAAAGAACTATTTTTTTTCTTCAAATAGAAAATAATACAGTGTTTTTAATTTACGGTATTTAAACAATTGTGTGCGCTGACGTAAGTTTTGGTTCTTCTTTGCTGATTAAAATTTGAGAATTTAATCAAATTTGAAAATTTGATAAAAATGTTTGCTGATTAAAATTTGAGAATTTAATCAAATTTGAAAATTTGATAAAAATGTTTGCTGATTAAAATTGTTTTGAGAATATAAGGATTCATATTTACGCCATTCCATTTACTTTCCGAGTTTTTCAGAAACAGAGAGGGGGAGAGAGAGAGAGAGAGAACTTCAGAGCCAGAATCTTCGGAAATGCAGCAAATAATAGACTACATCTTCCACATTGTTACGAATTAACCAATACATGATACACAGAAAGGTTTGTCCGTGTGTGTGTGTGTGTGGGCAAAAGCTGTTAAAAAAAATCCAAAAAGGAAAATTCAAAAACAATGCTAAAACTTCTTAAACATTAAATCTGTGAATATAAATACAGATATAGAGACAAAAATAAAAATATCAGTATAAAGAACTTACGACTGTGCAACATCAATCACTGGATAGACTATTAAGTAGTTAAAGCCAGAAAAACGGATATTGTCTTGTTACTTGTAAACTGACAGTATAATCAGCTCAACAGCAGTTCTCCCCACATTTACCATTCCTCGATCAATCTCTTGTTTAAATCTGTTAATTTTAAAATCACGAAACCTACGTAAATACTCTAAAAGAATTCATGTACGAAATGTGTGCTACATAATTTGAATTAGTGGCATTGAAAGTTCTATTCGATTTAGTAATTTTAATGCCGAGCGGCAACGACAACCAGAAGCGGAGTTCAGTCAATTTAAAGAATGCGTCTGTATCTAAATCTCCGCAGGGGTGCAGACTAGCTGCACGTATTGAGAGGATTTAGACGTCCCTCACGGTACCTGAGTCTAACACACACTTACACTTACAACTCTACACTTACGACTTTAACACTTTACACTCACACTTACATTTAGGGAGGCGATAATAGCCGCAATATGATTTTCGCCTTAAAATTACAACAAAATCTAAATATTTAGGCCTACTGTAACGGATTCTACGAAACTGCTATGTTTAAAAACCATAACCTAGACAATGAGAAATAATAAGTTTAGAGGCGTGGTCAACGTGGTGGGGGAAGGGGAGTCAGCTTCAAAACCGAACTTCGACAGGGACGAAGCTACACGGATTTGAGCCCAGCGACTCTGCTTGACTCCGCTAAGCTCCGTTACGCTTCAATGGCCGCACTTACTTTAAAAACAATAGGTTAGGTTTTGAATGCGTAATCCACTCCGCATTTGGTGGTCGCCCGGCCTAATATTTAAACTTCGAGAAATTCGAGTTGTGTAAGATCAGGTTATCAACAGCAGAGCTGCGCTAAGCTGAGTAGAGAGGAGCGTAATGAAGATGCAACCGGAAGAGGAGTTCAGTCAGATTGATGAACGCTTTTGTATATTTTAAATGTGCTGTATATATATTAATGTAACGGATTCCAAGAAACTTCTACAAGTAGCTAAGTAATGGTAACCTATAATAGGTAACAAGAAATAATAAGTTTGGAGGTGTGGTCAGCGTGACGGAAGAATCGGAGTAAGCATCAAAACTAAATTTAGTCAGAGACAAAGCTACGCGGAGCGGAACGCCGCTAAGCTAAGCCACTACGCTTTCAGTGGCCGCATTTACATTAAAAAACAATATTTTAGGTTTTCAATGCGTGGTCTCCGCTCAGCGCAACTCCGCTCCGCATTTGGTAGCCACGCGGCCTAATATTTAAACTTTGAGAAAGTCGAGTAATGGTGATTTACAATGTTTACATCGACGAAAATATCTTTGTGATTTTTGAACATTAGGAACTTTTATGGAAAGTTATCTTAAACCGAGAACTTTAATTTCGGCATTGAATCTGAAGAAATATCGCGTTGTTTACCTAAATATAACTCTATAATATAACACTCTAATATAACTTCACCAACCCAAAGTACGTCCAGCCTGTCAGGTCCATCTACCTCTCCGTTATCTCACCCTCCCAGCGTCACAATCACAGCTGTTTGGGCGCATCATGAGTGCATTTTGGCTCGATATTACCTCAGGCAGCTGTGGGAAGACACTTGACCTTGAGAATCGGAAGAGAAAGTGGAAGTGGTTGGGTAACACACTCAATTATGTTGTTAAAAACTAGCAATATTAACAAATATTATAAACGTTTATGTTAATTTCGAATATATTATAACCGAATACAACGTGCACGTGTTCATCAATTGGAAACAAATCGAAATCAAAGCAACATAACGTTTTAATGTATTACGCGTGCAATGATATCGAAAAAGTGGAAGAAACAGAAAGAAACTGAAATAGAAAGACGAAATTCGTTTGCTCGTTTCCGTTTCATTAAAAAAGTTCGTGACATTTTTTCTAATCACTCTTCTTGCCAAAGTTAACATTAAAAATTTCGCTTTAAAAAAATATATAATATTTTGAATTTATCTTTGGCGTTAGTAGTTTAAGTGAAAATTCTGTCATTTACAGTCACTTTATAAAAGTCAAAATGTAATTAAATGCAATTGTCAAAACAACAGCACTACCTGTCGGATTTTATTCAAAACACTCTCTGAACACAGTAGAGAGTGGAAAATAACTTTTTACGGAAAGCGATATGGCCTAAACACTCCTCGCACTAATAAGAACAAACTGTAAAATTTTCAGCGAAACCTCTTCAGTAGTTTTTGGTGTTGATAGAGGACACAAATACGAACATTGCGTTTTATTTATAAACAGATGTTTTATTTATAGATCGATCTAGAGGTCAGGACAGGCGCTCATTCCAAAGTCCCAGGTCTGAATCTGACCATGATGGCCGTTCCAATAGCTTTGAAATTTTCAAGTGGAAATTCGCTCAAATGCTGGAAGCCCGGTGTAATACTGTACGTGGATGTATAAGTGTAAGTGTAGAGCAGGTGAGTCAGTAAAGCCGCCCATCAACCCGTGACGTAATGTTCTGCTACAGGACTGTGACAACGCACGCGATCCTTTTCCTTTCTACGAAGACTTTACGACGACTTTTACGAGTCCCCGTCTTGTTTCCAGGATCCAACGTCTCTTATTTTAAATTGTAAGTAAGGCCCGACAATAAACGAACGTTAAATTTGTCCACATTAATATTTCATGTAAGAAATTGCATGTTTTCAGGGAGTTTTGCGTTGGAACGGTTATCATGGTAAGACCCAGTCCCGAAACATTGATATGAAGACCAATCCTGATCTCTAGATCACTTTTTCAAGCAATTTTTAAAAATTGTGTGTGTGTGTGTGTGTGTGTGTGTGTGTGTGTGTGTGTGTGTGTGTGTGTGTGTGTGTGTGTGTGTGTGTGTGTGTGTGTGTGTGTGTGTGTGTGTGTGTGTGTGTGTGTGTGTGTGTGTGTGTGTGTGTGTGTGTGTGTGTGTGTGTGTGTGTGTGTGTGTGTGTGTGTGTGTGTGTGTGTGTTTTAGCATGCTAACGTTTGCAATTTCGATCCAATTTGATTCAAATTTGGTATATAAATCGACTATGACATTAGCTTAGACAAATCCGTCAACTATCAACTTAAATTAAACAGTTTCAAAATTGTGGCTATTTTTAATTTTTTTAAAAAATCATAACTTTTTTTATCTTAAATGTTTCTGAAAATATGATTTCACCAACGTAATCAGCATTAAGAACTGCGTAAATTACCATTTTGAATTCTGGAAAAAATCATTAAAATTAAAACTTTTTATGACTGTGATCATGGTTCGTCTTTGTGTGTGTGTGTGTGTGTGAGAGAGAGAGAGAGAGAGAGAGAGAGAGAGAGAGAGAGCGTTAGCACTCTATCGTTAGCAATTTCAGTCCGGTTTGACTCAAACTTGGCACACAAATCTATTTACGAGTCAGTAATTCTGTAGCGTGAACAAATTCGTTACTCAGCATTTCTTGTTAACAATTTCAAAATAACTGACATTTGAAATTTTTAAAAATTCATCTTTTTTTAATCTGATTTCCCAATCAAAATCAGCTTCTACACATGTATAAAGTAGCATTTTGAATTTTCAAAAACCGTTATAATTATTATTTATCAATTTATTAATATAAATTAATAGATTAATCAAACCGTTATCAATTTATTAATATAAATTGAATTTGACGGCAGTCAGGGTTCATTTTCGTATTTTCCATTGTAGTTTGAAAATTTTAAAACGCTTTTAAATGCAGATTTTTAATGTTAATTATGACGGTGGAATTAGAATTTCAAAAAGAAAGTACGACGACAAAATTATTTATTTGGAAATTCGCTTTCATCACGTCGGCGAGACAGCTGCGTGCCGAGATTATTTTTCTTAGTCACAAAAAAAAACTAGTCTCAGTAGAACACAAACAGCCAGACTATTTTATTCCACGTTGTAAAACTCCCAAGAGACAGTTTTCCAATTTAAAAGTGTTTGCGCTTCTTTCCAATTTGTACTTACAGTTTATTTAGAGCTTTTAATCTGGTGCAGTCATCAAGTCTACAGTTTGCTCAGCGAAGATCTGCCCGGTCGGAAATATATAGTTTTCTTTTGCTTACAAATTACGTTCGTAAATCAACGAGTATTTATTTTGTTTCTGTCGCTAAGAATCCGATTTATAATATTCCATCCAAGGCGCGGCTAAATCATCCGTAACTTTTAAACTGTTAAGCTGAAACTTCAGTATCGAATGTGTTTTTGTGCAAATTAAATGGAACACACAGCTGTTTCTTCACGTGTCATAAAATACAATATTCTCGAATACTTTCTCGATATTTTCGTGATATGTTTTCTTGTTACGATCCGTAGAGCGATGGTATTGATAAAATTAAATGAAACACAACCGTTTATCACGTGTCATAAAATACAATATTCTCGAATACTTTCTCCATATTTTCATAGTATTCGTGACGTTTTCTTATTACGATAATCTAGAAGAATATGTTGATAATTTTTTTACGTGTTATAAAATTCAATATTCTAGAATACTTTCTTGATATTTTCTTGATATTCGTGATATGTTTTCTTATTACGATACCTTAGACCTATAATATTGATACCTTCCACTAAAATCTTGTACCCAATTGATATTTCTAATACGATAGTCTTGAACCATATACCTATATTCTTCAAACCTATAGTGATATTCATGAATCATATTTTAATTTTTGTGAACTGTATACCGACATTCTTGAGCCCTAGCCCGATATTATTTAATTTATTTCGATATTCTTAAAGACTTTTTCGATATTCTTAATCTCAATATTCAATATTCTTCATTTCTCTTTGATATTATTGATCCCTATTCCAATTCTCTTTCTCCTAATCCCTACATTCATAATCTCTATCACGACATTCTTCAATCCTGTTCCAATATTCTTGATACCCATTTCAAAATATTTTATCCCTATTCCGATATTTTGTAGCCTTATTTCAATAGTATTCTAAACCTAATATTCTTGAATCCTACTTTATCATTCTTGAACACATTCTCAATATTCCTGAATTATATTCTGATATTTTTAAACCGTTTCCTGATATTATTTAATTTGAAAATTTGTTTCTCTGACTGCAGTTATGAATATTCGTATTATACCAAAATCTGTACAATTTAATCTGTAATAATTTAAATCTGTTATTTTCATATCATACCAAATCTGTTGGTTTACTATAATTTCTGCTTTCAATGACTCACTTGTTCTATAGGCCTATATAGCGCTCCAAAGCGTGTAGATCTAGATTTATAAATTCTTTTTGAAGATTGCGCGCATTTTAATCGAATTTCTGTGAAATACTGTTGCCGAGTTTATTTTAGTTTCGATTTGCAGCCGGAATCTCGTTCAGACGCCGAAGAATACAAACTCTACTTTCGGGATCTATTTCCCAGCTTTGCGAGATTTTACCTTGATTACATTAACATTTAGAGAGCGCAATAAGTTACACCAAAGCTTCGCTGCGTTCCGTTCCAGCCGTAGTTGTACTGCTTTACACAACTCACCGAGAACGGTTCAGTATCCTGTGAACGGGAACTGTTTAATAGATTATTGCACTCAGCTGTATCGCTCATGTAATAGAAACATATGTTCTCAACCTGAAGTCCATAATTGTCTTCACGTAGACAAAAATTTTATATGAAAAAATCAAACACGACTTAGAATTTATGTTGATAAAACCGTTCTTGAAAATCATAACGTTCTTGAAAATCATACGTTCTTGAAAATCATAAAGTTTTTAAAAAATCAAAATGTTCTTGAAAATTATACGGTCTTCATAATCATAAAATGCTTGAAAATCATACGTTCTTCTATCATGACGTTCTTGAAAATCATACGTTCTTGCAAATCATAACGTTCTTGAAAAATCATACGTTCTTGAAAATTATAGCGTTCTTGAAAATAAGATTTCACCGTTAATTAGCATTTTAGATTTTTCAAAACTCATTGGATACAAAAACGGGTTAATTTTCGTATTTCAAATAAAATTTTAGCTAGGTTTGGCACGCGGTATTTTAACGTTTGTCATGACGGTGAGCTCAGATGGCCAATAAATGCAAAATAAAACGGAATTTGAAATAGACAAACGAACACACCTGGGTAATGGATTTGTTAACGTATTAATGAAAACCAATTTTTCTGCCAAATTTCACAAAATCGAACATATGTTTAGATGATACACATCTAAAGTACCTTAAAGACTCCCCGTAACGTGTTCGATAAGTCACTGTACGTTCTATAATGGACCTTTAAAACCATATTCCCCATTGAAAATTCAAAATAATTAAACAATTATGTAACAAACACTTATTTTAACATTATAAAAAAGTTTTCAGTTGTATCGTTTAAGTAATAATCCACTTTAATAAAAACATTTAGGCCCTAATGTAAAATCTTATTCAAAACTTTGTGGTAAAATAAACGTGTTATCAATTATTTGGAAAATTTGGGACATTAACTTAGCAGAAATCAAAACATACTGAAGTTCACGAAATGAAAATATAGTTTCAATCCTCTGTTTAAGCCGTTTGTTTTATCGTGACGCTTGAAAACCTGTCAGACCACTCGGTTCAAGCGTCACGATAAAACAAACGATCCAAAGAACCTTCTTAATACTCACTATTAGTTTCGACATTTACATTTGTCGCTTGTCAATTACTTAATCAGTTATCGATGACCTGTAAAGGTCGAAGCCAGTAGCGATTAATATAGCTGTACATGGATTCTTTCCAAACATCATTATCTTGTTATCATTGACTCTACAAATGCAGAAAAGCAAAAAAGACATGACTATCTCTGCTGCATTTTGCTATCACGCCTGTGATCTGGTACATTTCCTATGAAGAAGCGCCACCAGTACTTCACAAAGACGTTTGCAGACACACTTTACAAAGTAGCCCGGGCTTAAATAAACTCCGCCTCACTTCTTAGCTCACGTTGACAAACCGTAACGGCCAAGTTTTGTTTCGCAGTTGTAAAA
The DNA here is from genome assembly GCA_022606455.1 of Callitettix versicolor. Lineage (NCBI taxonomy): Eukaryota > Metazoa > Arthropoda > Insecta > Hemiptera > Cercopidae > Callitettix > Callitettix versicolor. The sequence continues at coordinate 64,067,051 of CM040185.1, forward strand.
TGGCTGCAACAAGACCGGTGAATCCATTTCACCGACCATTAAAGTCTTCATAAAGTGCGCGAGGGTGGAAACAGTTTGCGTGCGTTGTCTCCATTGCTGCCAACTTGTTACAACTGAAATACCGTGTTCGGTATAAATTTGAAGGCGATAAACATACGGAAGTTACCGCGGTGTTTATTTTCCCCGGTCCTTTTCAACGGTACTCGTGTACGCTACGGCTGATTACATTCAGTGGCACATATCCAGGATTTTGTTATTTTCTCTGAAACGTTTACAAAGTGATAAAAAAACTGTCATTAAAAGAAAGAAAATATATTTAGGTTTCGTAATACTAACTAGTGCAAAACGTACTTCTCCGATTTTGTTAATTTTATTAAATTAATTATATGTTCCTCAACTTCTCCCCGGGGGGAAGTAGATATGCAGCCCCAAAAATATAAGTGGGCTACAATGTTTGGGGGGGGGAATGACAAACATGTGTCGTTATCT